>JAJJWW010010883.1:0-13372 GCA_023531295.1 Papaver armeniacum
AAACTCATCTATCACTTGAAAGTTGATGCGTGTCGTACCACAACAAATTAATTAATACTTTTACTACCTAATTAACAAGTAATATAGGGTAGTCAAGGTCGATCCCACGAGGAGCACGAGATTCTAGTTGTAAAAATTGTCACGAAAGGGGGGTGTAAAAAGCAAAAGAAAATAAACAAAACAATTAAAAGATAAAGTTGAAAGCAATAAGAGAGACAAGATCAAGGAATCCTTCTTCGTTACGAAACAATGAATCAAGTTATGTTCTCTTCTACTTGTTATTAATCACAAATTATCACCAACCGTAGGTAAAGCACTAGCTCGGTGCTAAACCCCTAAATCCCTTGTATCCTGGGACACGGAAGTTCTCGACTACCGGATTCTAATCACCAAGCCACCTAGAATTAGCTCAACCTAGATGTAACTTGGCTCATGCATTAAGTTTTGTGAATTTCTTAGGTTGATATTAGTAGTTAGACTCTTAGCTCAAGGTCCACTTGCTAACGTTGTTTCTACACACAATTGCTCCACGGAATCCCTCCGCAAGGTCTCGTGTTTGCTACTTATGTAAAGAGTCAAGAAACGATTACTTATCTCCTAACTTTCACTAGCTTTAGATCAAATTAACAAATCAATTTAGCGTGCACTCAAACAATCTATCAATCAATCATGAATGTCTTTAAGATCACTCCTATTAGTAAAAACAAACGATAATCATGTGAAAAACTTCAAGATAGAATTGAAAACAAAAACTCAAATCATATGTTTAAAAACTAGGAATTCATCCTCAATCAATAAAATTAGCTACTCATGTTAAAAGTTCACACAAAGAATAAGAAAAGAAAAGTGTTGTGTGTGTAGAGATGTGTGTAAAAAGATATGTAGAAGTTGTAGAAAACTTCTCTATTTATAGGCTTCAATATTCTCCAAATCTTCTAAGGAGTAGAATCCTTTTCCTTTTGCAATTCAATTTCCAAATTCAAGTCTTTCTCAACTCTTCATCTTCTCTTTCCAAATTTGAGTCCAATTCTCCATCCAATTCCTAGCCCAAGTCTTCACACCCATGAAAGAAGTCCATAGAAAATTGGAATTTTTGGCTGCATGGAAAAGCGGGATTGTGGGGGAATCCGCCGAATAAGTCGCCGCCGACCACCTGAAATTTCTTCGTCGAGAGAATATTCGAGCGAATATTCCGTCCGGGTCCTCCGTTAGGACTAACGGTCAAAGGTCAAACTTAACGGTTACTGTCGTCAATCCAACGGTCAAGGGAAGTCGAGGGAAGGAAGAGTCACTAGACGAAGTCGGCTATAAGTCGCTCCCTAGGTGGTCGACTCGTCTGATCGAGTAGTTGAGTTAGGCAGTGAATCACTGAATCGGTCATCGCAGAGTTAACTCCCAGTACAGGAACCCGTGAGTTTGTTGTTTATCGAGATTTCCTACCAATTTCAGGCCTCTCTTCCCCGTAACAAACCTAACATACATCTACTTCAATTTACTCAACACAATTGCCTTCTCGCTTTGTTCTTCATTTCCCAAATCGACAAACCACAACAACAAATGTTCTCCTGAATCCGAACCACCAACAAAAACCCATCCTGTTGTTCTTACCAAACTCATTGCAAGCAACATCTCGATCCTCCAGTAACCTTCACAGCTACCGCCACCATTACCTCCATTGAGACACGCCGTTCTCGTGTCAGCTGCAACACAATCTTCCATGGCCTCATTACACACAACCAACTTCATCTCCAACTGCTCTTTATTCCTCTGTTAAATCGAATCGATCGATTCCACCACCAACCCATCGTCACAGCTCAAACCCTATTCAATTGAATCTCAAACCCAAATCAGAGAGCAACCCAAATTTCTTTCTCCTCCATTGCATCTCTTCATCTGCACTCAACACCCATCTCACCACCTCTGAGACCGACGACAACTTTCATCATCTTCACCCCATTTCACCAAGCTTCAAACCGCGGCCACCAATAACATCAGATTCACCTCAAACACCTTCTCATCGAGTCGATCTCACAAACCCATTTCGATTTCTCTGTGAATCTTCCCCGGCTTCATTCTCTGAGCTCTCGATCCCTTTCTCGGTTCTCAACAGCTGACTCAACTTCATACTCCTCAAATCGTCATCTTCTTTATCTCTCAAAATCAGCTCCTCACTCTCTCAATTTCTTTGCCTATTTTTCGATTTGGTCTTGGCGGTGAACTCTGCTTTTCTCTCAATTTAGGAGAAACGGAAATGTGATGAATGAGAGGAATTCTCTCATGTAGGTTTGTGGGTTGGATCGGGTACACCCCTGGATAAGTCCACCCCCAGACTGGGTGCTTTTAACAAGTGGTCACTTCCGATAGGGGCTAACCAAGTTGGCAGTCCCTTAACCTGTGTCTTTGGCTATTATTTAATACTTCTCCAAACATGAGTGCCCCTTAACTTTAACTTGGCTCCGGATAGTGCTCGCCTATGAAATGACAATTATGCCCTTTTTGTTCAAATTGGACAATTTCTTCTTCTTTTCCTCAGTGCGACTCGGAGTAGCTATAAAACTCAAAACAAGCGTAAAATACATAATTTACACGAAAAATAGCAAAGAAAGCATAAACTACTAGATAGTAAATTAGGTGTATTCTACACCTATCAAAAGTTTATTTCTACTCTATCTCCTATATTGAGACATAAGTCGTGTTACGATATAGTTTTCTATTATACACATTTGAGATTTCGAGCTGAGTTTAACTCGCTTACATATTTATCGGAATATGTGTTGGCAAGCTTTCGCTTCAACCAAGTTCATCTTATATTCTTGACGAAAGTCAAAAGATGATCATCTGAAAATTGCCGAGTAACATCTTACATTGTTCGTGTGATACAATCATTTGGTGTAGACTTGGAATGTTTCGTTATGATTATTTCAATAACTTGAAAATTGCTTTGATGCTAATAGTGTGTGAAAACGGTTATTGTCATCCTATAAGAAAGTTTCAATGATTGAAATAAGAGTTTAGAACACTTAACCATTATTGTATTATGACATGTTGTGTACTCTTGCACATATGTTGTCCATGTCCTTGAACCATAGTATGTGTACCCGTATGCATACCTGTTGGTTTGAGAAGTCCGGGAACCTAAGTATGCGTACTGGCGTAAGGTTCATGTCCGAGATTTTCTGTTAGGATTGGTGGTATGCGTACCCGTTCGCGTACTGGCGAAACCCAATTTCAGAGTATGCGTACCCGTTTGCATACTTGAAGGTTAAAGTTATAAAATCGGTTGTGTACATGAACTAATACGTTTATATATTAAGGAATGCATTCTTTGCAAATCTTGGCTATAATGTTCATGAATTGATTCGAGTGAATCAAACCGATTTTGCTTCAATTGTGTTCTTGTATACTTCTATGAGAATATAACAATTGAACAACTCTTTAACTAGTTTCATTTGAGTCATTTGAACTAGTTATGGTTAAGATGAATAAGGTTGATATGAGAGTATTCATATGGCTAACCGTGGTTAACTATTGTTGAGCCAACATGGTGTACACGTTTAGGTATGACTACATAAACCTAAATGAAGGTACATTTCATTTATGTGTAACAAGCTAAGTTCGATCTAACGGTTGAAATATATTAGCTTGAATCTAATAAGGTTTTCATCTAACGGTGAATTGAATGCTTTGTTACCAAGGTAACTTAGATTGCAAACCCTGATTTGAAAACTATATAAAGGAGAACTCTAGCAACTGGGAAACCGAATCCCCACACCTACTGTGTGATACTAGTTGTATAAGCTAGAGTCGATTCTCCTTTAACCTTAGTTTTTTCACGAAACCTTGTAGCTTAACGAATTAAATACTTCATTGGGATTGTGAAGCCAGACCTAACTATTTTCTCTGTAGTTGCGTGATCTGATCTTGCATCTTCTATCGTGTTTGAGTGCTATATTCTTTAAGATTGGCTCGAGATTTATTCTCCGATAGTAGGCAAGATAAAAAGTAGTCACAAACATCTTCGTCTCATCGTTTGTGATTCCAAAATATCTTGTTTCGCTACCATACGATTAAGATTATTGTGAGGTGATTGATATTTCTAGGCTGTTCTTCGGGAATATAAGTCTGGTATATCAATTGGTTCTTGTTCACCTCGATTTATCAAAAAACGGAACAAAACTCGTAGGTATTTCTATGGGAGACGGATTTATCTATTCCTATAGACTTTTCTATGTGAGACAGATTTGTTTATCAAGTCTTCAACTTTGGGTCGTAGCAACCCTTGGTTGTGGGTGAGATCAACTAAGGGAATCAAGTGCGTAGTATCCTGCTGGGATCATAGACGTAAGGAGCGCAAATGTACCTTGAATCAGTGTGAGATCGATTAGGGTTCAACTACAGTCCAGTCCGAAGTTTATTGGTAGTAGGCTAGTGTATGTAGCGGCTTAATACAGTGTGGTGTTCAAATCTGAACTAGGTCCCGGGGTTTTTCTGCATTTGCGGTTTCCTCGTTAACAAAACTTCTGGTGTATGTGTTATTTCTTTTCCGCATTATATTTTGTTATATAATTGAAATATCACAGGTTGTGCGTTGAATCGATCAATCGGTAAATCCAACCTTTGGTTGTTGATTGAAATTGATTGATCCTTGAACATTGGTCTTTGGTACCGTTCAAGTTATTTCTCTTATATTCAATCGGGCTCGCAAATTCCTATTTGCTGATTGCAGATTGAATTGAGAGATAGAGATGTAGGATCAGAATATCGCGACAACAACTCTACGCGAAGACAATGGATAACAACATCGCGAGTGAGTCGCAGAGGGTTAAACATGAATGACGCACTGGGTGACGGTAGGAAGATATGAAATCTGTCGAAAGGTAAGAAGTGTCGCGAATACGAATACTTGTACGCCTGCGACACTTCGCGAGACATTCCCGAAAATAAAGGACAACTTAGCTGTCATTCACTATGTATTACCCTATATAAAGGGACGAGTGAATCTGTTGTAGAGAGAGATCTTTTTGGATTAGAGAGTAAGTCATTAGGAGAGAGAAAGAGAGAAAATATTTGTAAGTTCTTAAGTATAATTCCATTTTCCTGTGTAAAGATTGAAGAAAGTTATTAATAAATATTCATAATTGTTCATCTATTATCTTTTAAATGGATTAGCTAAACAAAATATAGTGAGGGGTGTATTGTGGGATTTCCTGCAACTACATATTGGCGCTAGAAACAGGGAACTGAAGAAAGAAAGAAGGTAATCAGAATCATTCAAATCAAGAAAATGAAAGAAAAAGAAAATGTTAAATTAGACGAGGCAAAGGAGAAAGATATGGAGTACAATTCGGGCACAAAGACAATGATTGATGAGTTTCATGAAAATATCAAAGGAAGAATACACAAGCGGGATTTTGAAGGAAAGAAAATCACAGATAGAGAGGTAACGTTGCCTTTAGAAGAATGGGAAAAGCAAAGGATAACATTCACAGCTTCAGAAATATCTAAAGAAAATTTGAATCACACATCTCCACTGGTAATCACAATAAACGCGTGCAAAGGAGAAGAATTAGTGAAGGCAACGCAAACATGGACAGTAAATATAACTTTAATCGATACGGGAAGCTTGGTGAATATCATGTTTTATCATGCTTACAAGAAAATGGGATATAAAGATAAAGAAATGATTCCTGCGGCCTACAACATCCATGGTTTTAGTAAATCCATAACAAAGGTTAAAGGAGAAGTAAAAATACGAATTCTGTTGGGAGACATCGAGACACGAGTAACCTTGTGTGTAGTAGATATGGAATCGCCATACAACGTATTGCTAGGGAGACCATGGGTACATGCAATAAAAGCAGTAGCATCAACATTTCATCAATGTATCAAATTTCCACACCTGTTTGGAATCGGCGAGATTAGAGGAGATGTGGATAAAGGAAGAATATGTTGTCAAATTGAAATAAAATATCATGAAGAGCAAGCAAAAAGCGAAAGTATCGCTAAAAAGCGAAAGCGCTACTAAAAAGAAGAAGAATTTAGAATTTACATGATAAGAGCAAAGGAAGGAAAAGGGATACCTAGCGAGATTTCGGGAGAAGAAAATGAACTCGCGAAAGAGTTGAAAGGACCAACCCCTATGGGAGAATCGCAAGCTAGTTACGTCGCGGCGAGCAAACGAAAGAAGTGAATATCGGAACTAATGAAGAGCCCAAAATGTTGAAGATTGGGACCAAGTATGGAAGCGGATGAGGAAAAAATTGTAGAGTTCTTTGCGAGACTATAAGGATATCTTCGCGTGGAACATGGATGATATGCCTGGTATATATCCATCGATAGCTTGTCACAAATGGAAATAGATAAAAGGGTGAAACCGTTCAAGCAAGAGAATTAGAAAAATCGCAATGACTTATCACCCCAAATAGAAGAAGAATTGGAGAAAATGCTAGATGCGGGAATCATCGGAGCCATGCAAAGTATCTGAATGGATAGCAAATATGGTTATAGTCCCAAAGAAGAAAAAGGGGATAAGAATTTGCATAGATTTCTTTGATTTAAACAAAGCTTGTCCTAAAGATAGTTTTCCATTGCCGGATATCCCACAACTAGTCGAATCAGCAGCAGGAAATGAAAGAATATCATCTCTGGATGGGTATAAAGGTTACAACCAGATTCCTCTCGCCGAGGAAGACCAAGAGCATACTGCTTTTTTCGCTCCAAGAGGGTTATATTGTTATACAAAAATGCCGTTTGGTTTACGAAATGCTGGAGCAACATACCACTCCATATGTTAAGCAAAAAGGTGACATTCCAGTAGCTTCTCTTCTTGTTGTATTGTATGCCCATACTGCACTGGGTACTTGTTCGCACCATCCTCTATTGTGTCCTTCTAACTTCTTTTTCAATATATCCGCAATCGTTTTATTTGTTGCTTCCGCCTGACCATTAGCTTGTGGATATAATGGTGTCGATTTCCCACATTTTATTTGAAATGCATTAAGTAACAATTCTATGTTTTGCCCTTCAAATTGTTTCCCGTTATCGATACCAACTGTATGGGATCCCAAATCTGCATATAATATTCTCAAATATGAAAGTGAAAACGTCTTTGTCGCGAATGTCTTTGTACCGCTTTCACTTCGCCCATTTTGTGAAATAATCCGTTGCGACAATTAAGTATCTTCTGTCTTGTTCCTGGTAAAAAGGTCCCACGATATCTAAACCCCATTTTCCAAAAGGCCATACACTTTTTGAAGAACTTAATGGTGCCCTGTGTGCATGTATTTTCTTCCCATGTCTTTGACAATCTTCGTGACGTCTTGACACTGCTCTCGCGTCCTCATGCATATATGGCCAGTAATATCCTTGCGTTTTTGCTTTATATGCTAAAGATCTTCCACCGCTATGATTTCCAGCATCTCCGCTATGCAACATCTTCAATATGATTTCTCCCTCTTCCCTTGTTAAGCATCGAAGTGAAGGGCCATCGAAAGATCGCCGATAAAGCACACCATCTCTTAATTCATAATTCGTTGCACGGCTTTTTAATTTGTGTGCTTCTAATATATTTCTTGGTGTCTCCCCTTTCATCAAATAAGCGTGAAGTTCTGTTCTCCAGTCTTTATCGCGACATTGTGGTATATCCTCTACTAACATTGCATCCGCTTCTTGCCCTTCTTCTTTATTAATTGATGGTGCCAAAAGTGTTTGTATTTTGATATTCCTCGCAATGGGATCTGTCATCATGCTTGATATAAAGGCAAAAGCGTCTGCGAGTCTGTTATTTCTCCTTGATATATGCCTCCACCTTATTTTTGGTATCTGTGCTGACAATTCTTCGACAAGCTTTCTATACTTTTGCAAAGATGGCTCATTTGTAGCGTATTTCTCTGTTATCTGGCGAATTGCTAATTGCGAGTCACTGGTAATCCTCATATTTTCTAACTTCATTTCTATTGCGAATCGCAAAGCATGTATTATGGCTTCATACTCCGTTTCATTATTAGTGGATTCAAACTCCAATCTAAAAGAGAAAGCTAATTTATTGCCTTCTGGCGAAATCACAACAATTCCCACTCCATTACCTTCTCCATTTGATGATCCGTCTACCAATATTTCTCATCTATCTGGTTCAGTTAACAAATCATTTGGGTCCCCATGCTCTTCTTCTACGTCCATCATTTCATCCACTGCTTCATCTTCTTCCAAAGGAAATTCTGCCAAAAAGTCTGCGACTACTTGTGACTTGGTTGAGGATAATATTTCATATTTGAGTTTATAATGGCTTATTTGGGCGTTCCACCTTTCTACTCTTCCCGATCTTTTTGAGTTTTTCATTACTGATTCGATTGGTACTTTTGTTACCACCCTGATAATATGTGCTTGAAAATATATGCGAAGCTTAAATGTTGCATAGACTAACGCTAGGATTAGTTTTTCAATCTTCGAATAATTCCTTTCTGCGGCATTAAAAGTCTTGCTGATATAGTAGATCGATTTTTCTACTCCAGGTACTATTCGCAAAGCAATCGTGCTTAACGCGTGCGACGTTGTCGCAAGGTATACCAACAATTCCTCTCCTGGCTCTGCTTTTTGCATAATGGATACTTCCATTAGATGTTCTTTAATTCCCTGCAAAGCCTTTTCACATTCGTCTGTCTGTCCATTTAAACTTCGATCCCTTTTTCAAAATGCTGAAAAAATGTTTGCATTTATCAGATGACCGCGAAATGAATCTTCCTAGTGATGCTAACAATCCATTTAGCTTTTGAACATCCTTTATTGTCATGAGGTGTTGGCATATCGCAACTGCTTTCACTTTCTCCTGGTCGACTTGTATTCCTTCCTTTGATACTATATAACCCAAAAATTTTCCCGATGCCACTCCGAAGGTACATTTTTAGGATTTACTTTGATGTTGAATCGCCTCATCTGTTCAAAAATTTCTCTCAGATCTTGTACATGGTTTTCTGCTTTCTTACTTTTTACGAGCATATCATCTACGTATACTTCCAGTGTTTTATGTATCCATTCTGCGAACACTTCCTCTACCATTCTTTGGTATGTCTTGGCGCATGCTGCACTCGGCCCGAAGAAAACTCCACTTAGGGTGCAGCCTTGTAACCATAAACTCTATAGGTATAAGGGATAAAAGGCTGCGAAAACAACTGGTTGTTGTTAAGACCGGATGGGAGGAGCTAGCCTTGTATGGCCGATGTACGCCTCCTTGAAGGGGCAACCGGGGAGATGATAAGGGCGGCACCCTCCATTAGGGAGCTGATAAGTGCCAAAGACGCAAATGTCACGAGGCTTTGTTTTCACAAGGAAACTTAGGCTTGTCATATTTGTGCAATGATCCTGCAGAGGCAATAATACTAACGCGAGGGTAAGACGAGATCAATGGGTCCTTACATGCAAGTGTAAAGACGCCCCGCGATTTCGTCGCAAGACGACAATGTCATGGGGCTTTACTTTCGCAAGAAAGTTTAGGCCTGTCATATTGTCGCAAGCAAAATATCCTGCAGAGGCAAAAATACTAGAAAATTGATAAGACAAGGCCAATGGGTTTTTACATGCAAGTGTAAAGACGTCCTGCGACCTTGTCGCAATAAAGGGTGGCAGAGTGAGACCTTTAATTAGGAAGGTCAAACTTAGAAGACCATCAAAAATGATAAGGCAAGGTCAATGGGTCATTACATGAAAATGTAAAGGCGGCCTGCGATCTTGTCGCAATGAGAAGAAATAAAGTGAAATTCCTAATTGGGATGATTTTACTTAACAAAAGATTCAACAAGCGAACATGCTCGCGAGGTTATGTTCAAACATCTTAAATAAGAGAAAAGGAGAAAATAAGGGGATTACTCGATCAAAGACTTAATCCTTACAAACAAAAGAAGTTTTGACAAATCACAAAGAAAGTTTAATTCTCTACATCAATATTATCAACTACAGAGGATGGTTGAGATCTTTCATTGCTTTTATCAGCTTCACCTTCACCGTCGGTGGATTTTCATCGAAGTGTTTTCAAAGACCTTCATTTTCGGTGGTGGATTTTTATCGAAGTTTTTCGGTCGGATCTTTGTTGACAACTTCAATATCAGCGATATCTTCGCCGCTTTCATAGTCATAATCACCGTCGGGAGAATCGGGGACTTCATCATCACTTACTTCCAAAGGATCAACATGAATAGGATCAAGGGACTTAGACAATAAAATCTCATTTACAAGGACTTGACTTTGAGGGGAATTGACGAAGCAACGCCTTTTGACGATTCTTACTATCTATGTCTTTATAAAGAAGACATATAATCAAATCTTCGTTACGCACGGTCACGAGAACGAGCAAGAGAGGCGGCCGAGTAACCCATTTTCTTTGCGAATCCTAGAGTAACCGATCCGAGTGTGGAGATAGTAGCGAAGTTTCTTCTCGCAGTCCGCATGACAAGTGCACAAGATTAAAGATAATTAAAGATTTTTAGAATACTTAATGGATTAAGATAGTCAAATAATATGACTACCTTCCTTCGAGAAGTAAGATGCTGAATTAAAGCTGCAAAATTATTCCCCAAACAGTCCATGGCATCATCAAATGTATCTCCAACTAGGCCTTTCAATCGAGCTCGTAAAGCTTTTTTTCATTCGAAACAAGTATAGAATTCTCGGTCACAAGAGTAGAGTTGGATTTTTCTAATTTGGAACATTGATCCTTGAATTGGTTTGCTTTTAGACTTAAGGTTATTACGCCCGAATAAGTTTATCTCTCTCATAATGAATTTCTTCAAGTTGCTTTTTCAAAGTATGAATAGTTTGTTCTTGTTCTTCACGTAATTTTTGACAAGCATCATATTCTTGCGAATAGGTCGCGACCTTGTTTAGCGAGAGATCGCTTTTCCGAGAAAGGGTCCCATTCTCATCGATAAAGTTTCCAACTCCAAATTAGCCTTAGTCAAAGAGTAAGAAAGGCGAGATAAGTCTTTACTTAATGAGTCTTGCCGTTTGAACTAAATCAAAGTTTTCTTTAGACAAATTATCTATTTGATCAACGGCATATGTATGAAGATTATTTAAGAAGTTATATTGCTCCATCAAAGCATCTCTTTCAACTCGAACCTCTTCAACAATTGATTCCAACGATATATCTCCATTATTCGTTTCGGTTTAGAGCTTAAAGGGCGAACAAAAGTTTAAGTTAAAAAAAAAAAAAAAAAAAAAAAAAAAAAAAAAAAAAGGGGAGGAGTATACCTTTTAACTCTTCATTCTTCTTGCGAAGATTATCACGATCTAGTGAGAGGTTGTGAAATTTTTGATTTTCAAGATGGAGATTATTGCATTTAGCGATCATAGCTTGAAGATCATTTTTCAAAGACAGTAATTTCTTGAACTAAGGATGCTTGCGAGATCCTATCGGGACCAAGATGTTTACTTAAAATCTCGTGAGACATCGACTTGACAGGATCGACAGAAGTCTTTTTGGCATCATTCACAAGGTCCGAGAGAACTTTGAAAGCCACGTCTATTCCTTCCAAATTTTTCGCAAGAAGAGGGATTTGCTCGGCTAAAGAAGGAAGAGACGAATCATTCTTCGCCAAAGGAACATCATGAGAAGGGGAGATTTCGTGAAAGGTAGTGATTGGAGGAATGACCGGGACATTGATGGTAGGAGAAGGGATAAGTTCATCCGTAGTAGGATTATTATGAGGAACCCGATCTATAAGGAGTTGAGGCATAGGAATATTGTCATTTGTGACAAGATTGTCTCGCGATGATTTCGGCAAAGAGGAGAAGAATGTGTAAATGAGGGAAAAGGAACATCAGGAGTAACAGGTTTAGAGTGGCGAGATCTTTTGGGAGTTTGGTCAATAGTTTTGTCATCCTGCGAATAATAAATTAAGTAAGAAACAGAGGCAATGATATTGCTATTAAAAGGTAAATGCTTCTTAAAATACCTTATCACTCGCAGGCTTTCTTTTAGAAACGGTATGTTTAGCTTGCGAAGAGGACTTGGGTAGCAAGGTGGATTCTTGTTGAGAAGTTGGTTTCACTGTGAATCCAGAGAAAGAAGGGGGTTCTTCACGGTGAACTTGGTGCTGGGTTTGTTCTTGCTGAAACAAAAATGGCAGAAAAAGATTAAAAGGAATAAGATAACCTCAAAAAGGGAAGTTAATCACAAAATCAATCAATCATAGAATCAATCGAATCTAGCAAGATTAACAAACCCGGATGCCATGGAAGTGATAGCAAATAAGAAATAGCAGAAGATGATGAAGACGATGGTGAAGAAGAATAACAGAAGAACAGTTGCAGACGATAAAAGAGATGAAATAGAAGGAAAGAAATGTTCTTCACAAAAGACTCACCTATAAATAGGCAAGAAAGTGTTATGACCGGATAACATTAAATGTACCGGTAAAAAGAATGGTTTTAAACACGTGTAAACGGTCATCCCTAGATTCATGGAGTTATGCTGAAGAAGATTTTTAATGGAAAATGAACGGTTACAACAAAGGATTCGGATACCGCACAACGAAAGGAAACATAAGGAGAGGCGAGAAGATGTAGTATTCGGGTATTGCACAACATGTTTTCTTATCATATGAGATTCAATTATTTTCCTAACTCGCGAGGAAAGATTGCAAGATCCATCATTTTCCATAATCCATGAGGCAAGAAATGATATTTCATACATACTTCTAAAAACTTCGGAACTTCGCCAAAGAATAGAGGCAAGTACGTACTTTTGAAGTCCAGTATTCTTTCGCTTGTTCCTTCATCAATAAAAATCAGAGACTACAACAACAACGAATTTTTTCTTAAAGATCGCTCTCCAAGCAATATTCAAGAAAAAAGAGGCAAGATGTAGGATCAGAATATCGCGACAACAACTCTACGCGAAGACAATGGATAACAACATCGCGAGTGAGTCGCAGAGGGTTAAACATGAATGACGCACTGGGTGACGGTAGGAAGATATGAAATCTGGCGAAAGGTAAGAAGTGTCGCGAATACGAATACTTGTACGCCTGCGACACTTCGCGAGACATTCCCGAAAATAAAGGACAGCTTAGCTGTCATTCACTATGTATTACCCTATATAAAGGGACGAGTGAATCTGTTGTAGAGAGAGATCTTTTTGGATTAGAGAGTAAGTCATTAGGAGAGAGAAAGAGAGAAAATATTTGTAAGTTCTTAAGTATAATTCCATTTTCCTGTGTAAAGATTGAAGAAAGTTATTAATAAATATTCATAATTGTTCATCTATTATCTTTTAAATGGATTAGCTAAACAAAATATAGTGAGGGGTGTATTGTGGGATTTCCTGCAACTACAAGAGATATAAAACTCTTTGATATACTTTTTCTAGATTGAGTCTAAC